>OY986048.1:46841881-46878711 GCA_963920205.1 Stenodema calcarata | reverse complement strand
TCTAACCTGGTTTCAATTACTTGTGGGCTGGAATGACCCGAAATCGTATGTTTGGTCCTGTTTTGCTGCCTGGCTGGTTAAACGGCAATTCTTTTCGTGAGTAAAGACTGTTTCCCATACTTTCTCTTTATCATACTCTCTGTCAAATATCATGTTGTGAACCCATCAAGCTAATAAAATCACACTTAATTCTTGAAGTTGCTAGAAAATGAAGTGTTAGAATTCCACGATGATATGCCTCTGGAGGAGAGAATGAATCTCTGGTTTCAAATGGACGGGTGTCAGGAACTCGAGCAGTACCTAAGGGAATGGATCAACACCAACTTTGAAAACAGGCTAGAAACTGAAACCTCCTGTTCATCATACAGCACATTAAAAGAAAAAGAATTCTCCACTCAACATAAGGAAAAATACGTCGAACAATTTTTTTAAAGCATTCATTCAACTTTCAAATTTCTCATAGGTGGATCGGTCAGTATGGACCCGTCCGGTGGCCCCCGCGCAGTCCTGACCTCACTCCGACGGACGATTACCTCTGGGGGAATCTCAAAGCAAAAGTGTACGAGGTCAGGATTGAGTCGAGAGATCATCTCATTCAAAGAATAATGGATTGCGGAGATCAAATGAAACAAAACCGAAGAGAGCTTCGAAGTGCTGTTGATGCAATGTGCAAAAAGGCCACATTTGTGCATTCAACAAAATGGAGGCCTTTTTGAACATTTACTGTAATTACGTATTAGAACATGCTTGCACAAATTTAAAACTGCACCTTAGAAGATAGAACAGATTAATTTTGTTCGTAAAATTGCCTACTTATTTGAAACCCATTACCAAGCGTCAAAAACCTCGACTTGCTTCGCTGTTTTGTTTGCATTCAAACGAGGTTTTCTCGACCAAATAAAATAGTAAAAAGTTTTTTTGATATACCATTCGAAAGCTGACCTTTTGATGCATTTTTAAGCTACAGGCACCTGATCAAATGCAGATTAGAGTGGAGTAATGAACGTTTTAAAAACCTTCTTTTTTCAAATTTTCTTGAAGTTTGCTTTGTAGAGTGATTTTTCGCCAACTCGATGTGAGCAAAAAGAATTGGTTTGGCGCTTGAAAGATAGGAAATTTAACGTACTTTCCAACGGTATCCTCAACGTTTCCTTTAAATAATACTGTAAGTGAGTTATAGCCGTTTTGCTGAGACAAGGTCGAAAACACGAAAAAAATCTTAGAAGTGAAATAACTCAAAAACTAAGCGAGATAAAAAAAATTGCTACGGGGCACTTTTTGTTGGAAATTGGTTGTAGAATACGTGGGTGAAGTACTGCGCACCTTATCTGATACACCCTGTATATTATAGACCATTACTGAGCTAGTTACCGACAACCCCCCCCCCCCCTATCACCTATTTGAACAATATGATTTAGACAGAAGGGCTTGGCTTTGAAACTTGTTGCTTACAAACTGTCTCCACAATAATAGACTTTTTAGTCTATCCACCTTGTATTTCCCCGTGTAACAATCCTTTCCCGGTCCATGGAACTGCTGCCACTCCTCGAAACTGCACCAATGTGAGACTAAATTCCAGCTAGAGACCGCTGTAGTTTCACGAATGGTAGCAGCTGTGTCTGAACCATTCTTAAGATGGAAATTAACAATCTCGAAACATTTAAAGGAAAAACATTAAATTGTTTTCTTATTTATAAATCCTCGGATGGAAACTCCGTCATTTGTTAACAAAATTGAAATGACAATAAAATTCAAAAATTGTTTTGGAGCTCCACGCAACTCTTTACCATCGTTATGTATACTCATATCGTCTGTATACATATCGATGCTCTTCACTTGTGAACGAGTGGGGATCATATTATCAAATCTTCCTATTTCCCAAATATTAGGTTCCTATTTTTCTTTATTATCGCTCTAGTGAATGAAACAAAATTTTTGAATTTCCAATCTTGTGGTAATTTATGTAGTCAGTAGAGGTGGGTGGGACCAGGAGAAGGATAACATAACAACGTCCGATTTCAACAAATATTCTATTGGTTGATTTTCATTGTTATTCTAGTTATCAAAACAATTTCGTTCAATTTTCTTCTTATACAAATATTTAAAAATTGAGCGAACCTCTGAATTAAACCTGTTTCTAACAAAATCTTACAGAAAAATACATTGAATTCAGAAAAACCCAAATTGAGTGGTAGATAACCTGATAACCAATCAAAAATCCTTCTTCGGAAAATTCAGCCAAATCTCGGTCAATGTTTTCAGTTTGGTTGCAATAATGTAACAGGGGTAGTTAATATGCGAGGGACGTCCAGAAAGTAAGGTTACAAGGGCTGTGTAGGACGAAGGGAATTTTGTTTTTCAGCGTTGTTACCTCTGGTAGTGGCACCATACCCATTCACCATCAACTAAAAAATTCAATGTCCAGTTTCAGAGAGGAAGATCATGGCCGTCATCTGTCTTTTGGGACTGGAAAGGGATATTATTGGTCGATTTACCGACAAACGCGTCAAAGGAATGCTGACTCGTGGCTTGTCACTCCATCATGACAACACTGGACCTCATACCGACCGTCTCACTCAGGACCTGCTGGTTTCATTTGGTTGGGATATTTTTACTCACCCACCCTTCTCCCCGGACCTGGCACCATCGGATTATCATCTTTCATATAAATTGAAGGAATTTTTTGGTGGACAACGTTTTTCAAATGACGAGGAGGTCCAGGATGCTGTCGAAAAATGGCTTTGGGAGGTGGAGCGGAAGGTAAACGACGAGGGTATACCAAAACTGGTCGCTAAGCTTCAAAAATGTATTGACCTGAATAGCGATTATGTAGAGAAACACTGACACGTTTTGTTACGTTTTGTACTTATCTTGTAAATTTCATTTGAATAAGTATATTCATTTTTCAATTTTTAACACATGTTGTTACTTTACTTTTGTGGAAGTCCCTCGTAATTTTCCGTGCTGGCTAGTCATCATCACCTCGCAACCACTAAAGCCTTTGAAGGATTGAAAGGAGATTAAAAAAGGCTAAAACGCTTAACTAAAAAACTAAAAACTAATTAAAATTAATAAAATGTGTTGAGGAAACAATCATAAGTGAAAGGCGGCCTTCATCCAGAGATCTTGTGAGAAATAAAATAAAGGAAAAGCTCCCCCGGCGTTCACTCAACCCGAACTCCAAAACTCAAGACAGTGTGTGGGCGGAGATAACCCCAAGTCTTACAATTTGAACACTGAAGTGATTATTTTTCATTCAATCCTAAACACAAGTCCAATTTGAATATTCATAACGGCAAAAGAAATGTATAAAACGGACGTATAAGAATATCGATGTTTTCCGCAGATTTTTATTGATATCAGTGTTTGTTGATTAATTAAACCGATTTTACACAACATCGATAGTCACACCCACTTGTAACAACCACGAAAATGCGTTCTTGAATAATTCGAAATAAAATCGTTGTGATCAGCAGAATGAAATTAGAATACGGTGGCGGGTCGGGTTTCGTCAGTCTACGAAGTTTCATGACATCCTGGCGAGCAGGTCCAGAAACACTCCATCAGTCTGTCGAGAGTCTTGTTGTTCTGGGTGCAGCCGCCTGTAACATATTGACGATTTCTTACATCACTTTTGGTGGTTTATTATAGCAATCGAGTCTAATGGATTACTTGTCACTTAAAGTATTATAAATAGAAAACACAGAAATAACTAATAAAACTATCTACCCTTCAGTTATATGTCAAACTTGCACTAGTCTTCAGGACCAACAGCCACAGCTGCTGTACACTTTCTCATCAAACAAATAATTGCACCTCAATTTAGCTAAATCTAAAATCTGTAGAAAAATGGCAAAGTGTGAAATGTCACTTTTTTTTTCAAAATTGGTATTTTCGGTCCCTCCAGTTTATTATAGCATCCAGTACATTTCCACAACGATTGGGCGTCTAAACATTGCCCGTAACCTTGGAAAAAGTGTTGGCTAGGAACTGAAGATCGGAAGATGGCAGAGTATAATATATATTTCAGATGTTTCTTATTGTCAGCTTCCGATTTTGAAATGTCCCTGCTGTTTGAAGATGGCAAATTGAGATATGACGACATAATATGTTAAATAATATGGCATATTATGTCGCCATCGCCAAAATTTGAATATCGACTCGATCAGAGAAGGCAGAATGTGACATGGAGAAATGTTGGATTTCAGTAGAAAATGAAAGCGTCTGTCTTTCGACATGAGTAAATTAATTTATAGTTTCTCATGTCATAACTTATTCGGACACTTGTGGTGGACAAAATCGAAAAGCATACGTGGCTGCATAAAAATGGCTACAGAGGACTTTTACGTAGGGTGGCCATAAATGTTTTGGCCTAGGCCGGGACATTTTTTTCTTAATTGTCAATTGGTAGGCTTTGATATTAAATTTTAATCATGAAACCTATCGTAGTCCCACCGGTCTACCGATGGGGAAGGGGGGTGATTTAATGGAGTGATTTGGAAGATGGTAAAGTCTCATAGGTATGTGAGGTATTGAGCAAAAACTTGAAATGAAATTGATATTCAGGGAATTCGGGATAAACAAAATATCATAGCAACTGGAGCTGGAGACAATAATTATAGCACAGTTTATATGGATATGATTGGGGTTGGAAATGAGGGTATGGTCAAATTTTGCAAGTTAGCATGGGATTTGAGGTAAAGAACAATACTTGAATACTTGAATGATGATTTATTATGTTTGTTTGTTTGTTTTGAGCCATTGTTGATGTTTTGTACATAATGTAAGCAGAATGAGAACTTGTTGAATTGTTAAAGTGATTGAGCATGGAGGAATAAGCTGAGTCTGATTCTTTTTCTTTTGGTGATGTTTTTGAATTATGGGCGAACTCATCAGACGGTCTAGTCTTGACCATGATTATTACATTGCTACGTCTTTAGTCGTTGTAATTTATTTAATTCACAAATATAAGCACGTTTTCTCTCGAATAAATTTTTTTAAATAAACGAATAAAATTTATTCGATATTTAATGTCACCCCCAAAATCGTTCAACTACTAAACTTAATTCGCCTACCTGAGATTTTAGTAGCTTAGTAGATTTTATTTTGTCCCCATCCGTGATGAATGTTGCGCATTTATGTTATAACACTCAATTTATAAGAAACGGGAAAGAGTTGAATCAATTTTAAACGCCTTTAAATTTTTGCTTTTAAAGAAGCGTCGAAAACTGACTCACCCTGTATATGATTATGTCAGGACTGCCTTGTACGGGATTCGACCCTAACCGGACCTGTTACCTCGTATTTTGATGGCTGACCTGACATGTTGTGTACTTTATGTTGTCACTGTGATGTGATTCATGTCGATGTACCTGTCGGTACAGGGTCAACCTGTACCCTGGGGGATCCCTGGTCCCGTGTGTTGAGTCACTCACCACAGTTGGCAGGTCTCCGCGAGGGAAGGTTCCTGCTGTAGGTGGTAAGTACCGAATCATAACTCACTTTTGACAGAAATCCTTTGTCGACTGTTAGCTCTGTACATGGAGGCCTCGGACACTGATCATGAAACAAAACAAAACCACAATCATGCAGCATGGCTATAAGAGCGAATTTTCGACGAAATAGCTGGTTTTATAACAAATTTTGTCTCCTTTTTATGCCGAGAAACACATCAGTTTATAGATTTTCCAACGCAGAACACGGTGGTGAAGTCAGAATTGTGATAGCTTATACCGTTATCAGATTAGAGCAGATGAACCGTGAAGAACATCTCAAGTAACAACCACGTTTCTTCATCTTCAAAGTGCTCCAATTGAAGAACAGAATAAGAAATCGTAATTATGACTTCACCATGGTTTTCAGCGTTAAAAAATCTTGAAAACGAGGGGTCACTTGTTAGACTGTTTCATTTTTGGAATTTATGGGTAATTTTTCTACCCTTAAAATTCCCCTATAGCCCCCTTAGAGTGGCCCGATTCTGTATACTCTCGATAGAATTGAGACAAAAATTTCAAATTTGCACAAAAAATCTGTTTTTGCAATCGAAAGGGTAAGTTCATAGATGGGCAGAATCGTGCCTCTCTAAGGGGGCTATAGGGGAATTTTAAGGGTAGAAAAATTACCCATAAATTCCAAAAATGAAACAGTCTAACAAGTGACCCCTCGTTTTAAAGATTTTTTAACGCTGAAAACCATGGTGAAGTCATGGGATGTTTATGTGTGTGTCCTTCCGGATGATTATAATCATCCGGAAGGACACACACATAAACATCCCAATATGTATGGTGTTTTGTGTCTTTTCGGGAATTCGAGTTTTAAAGATTAGAAGAATTCAGACAGTAGTAAAAAAAATTTAAAACTAAAAAAAAAAAAAAAAAAAAAAAATAATAATAATAAAAAATAATAAAATAATAAAATTAAAAATTAAAAAAGAAATAATATCCATATATTATATTAGGCATAAAATATACAAGTATGTGGCTGGCTTATCCTGTATGGGGCTATATAAACCTGCCGTGTAAACTGGCTGATTGGTAATGTACTGGTAAACTGGGCGAATGTCCCTTTAACCTGCCATGTAAACTGACCGAATGGGAATGTAATCGTACAAGTAAACTGGGAAAATCCCCTTAAACCTGCCATGTTAACAGGGTAACATTTCAGAAAGTCTGGTATTCGTGAAAAATGTCTGTATTGCACAGGTCAATTTTACAACATGGTGTAAGATGATTGATGAATGGAAATTACACACAAATACAGCGTGGGAAATCAGTTATTGATTAAACTATAGTAATAGCTGATACGTTGCACAAAGTATTGATTTTTATGTGAACCTCACTTGCGTACTGTTGTAAATATTGTAGTTCCATCCCGATCCATGATATCATCAGATAGTAGCATCCATCTTATTCCTTTTCTATATTGGATATGTCTCTCTGTTCTTTATAGTTCGTTCTAATCATCCTGCGTTTCTTTTCACAATAAAACATAATATTAAATTTATGTCATGAAAGTGTTCTTTTCACTGATCTTCCACCAGCTCTACCAACAGGTTATGTCGCCCAGAATCAGTGATAAGTTCCGGAATCAGTGATAAGTAGTGTTTTTTTTACGTCGTCGTACTATCGCATTTTTCCGACAACGTGTTACCGACTCAAACGTAAGTTCGTCGATTTTTCCCAGTTTGCATCGTCATAATCGTGTCTAAATCATGGGTGACGGCAACTCAAATGTATTGCCATGCGCAAAATTGAAGGGAAGAGAAAATTTTGTTGAATGGAAGTTTGAGATGAAAAGCGTTTTGATCCTTGACAACACTTGGTGTGCGGTTGTGGGTTTCTCGGACGGCGATGCTAACGAGTCCAACAAACTACGACGCGATGCTAAAGCTCTCGCCAAAATTAACTTGAGCGTTGAGAAAAGCGTTTATCCTATAATTATAAATGCTAACACTGCTAAGGAAGCATGGGATGCCCTTGAAAAGGCTTATGAGGACATGGGGCTGAACACAGCTTTGAAGGTACTAGAAAAAATTTGTTCCATTAAACTTGCCAGTTTTTCCACCATGGAGGATTACATAAATGAAATTTTACGCCTAAATCAGCAATTAACTGCTATGAAGCGACCTCTAGATGATGATTTCCTAGCCATGATAATGCTAAAAGGTTTACCTGAATTCTTTGAACCAATGATAATGGCTCTAGAAAATTCAGGAACTCAGCTAACTTCTGATTATGTAAAAAATAAGCTAATGAGTGATGACAAATATAGCAAAGGGGCGAGCAACTCCCAGAATGCCCTTTATTCAAACAACCAATCTAAGAAGAAACCACCATACTGCTATATTTGTAAAATCAAAGGTCACTATAAGAACGAACATTGTATCAAGAAGAAGGGGCAAAATAACAGTGGTGACAGAAAACAACAGGGTAACCAAAACCAAAGGAGCAGCGGAGGTAGCACTCATGGCAAATCGCAAGGTGGCTCAAATAAAGAGAATCCATCTAATCATCAGAAGGCGTTACTGTCATATAAGGCAAATCCAAGGGGTCTGGGTGTCTGGTATATTGACTCTGGAGCCAGCTCACATATGTCTGGAAACAGAGAAATTTTCACGAATTTTGGCTGGAAAAGTCCCAATCGAAAGGTTTACATAGCAGATAACACAGTGCTAGAGTGTGCCGGTACAGGTGACGTAGAAGTTGAGTTAACATCAGGAAGAATTCAAACCATCTCAAATGTTACCTATGTCAAGGATATGGCTGCCAATCTAATGTCGGTAAATTCTATCACAAAAAAGGGCTTTACTGTAATTTTTGACAGGGACCATTGCCAAATAATTGACGCTAAGTCATGCCAGATTGAGGGAGAGATTATTGCATCAGCAACTAACGCTGGGGGTCTCTATGTGCTTGATACCCAAAACAGTGGAATGTTCACAATTATTATGTTCACAATTATGTTATTATGTTCACAATTATTGATGACAGTACTCGGAAGGTATTTGCATACTTCCTCAAGTCAAAAGATGGTGTAACTTCAGCATTTGAAGAATTCTGCGTTGTGATTGAAAATGAGTGTGACAGCAAAATAAAAGCAATCCGCTCGGACAATGGTTTAGAATACTGCAATGAACGTTTTAAAAACCTATTAAAAGCCAAAGGGATTAAGCATCAGCTGACAGTTCCATACAATCCTGAAATGAATGGGGTTGCTGAAAGGTACAATCGCACAATAACTGAGAAGTTGAAAGCTATGATGATTGATGCCAACCTTCATGACAAGCGCTACTGGGCAGAAGCCGCCAATACTGCAATCTATTTGACTAATCGGTCACCAAGCAGTAGACTACAAGGTATGACACCAGAAGAAAAATGGAGTGGTTGGAAGCCTGATCTCTCACACCTGCGTGTATTTGGCTGCCCTGCATATGCACATATTCCGTCCCAAAAACGAAAGAAGCTGGATGACAAAAGCAAGTTATATACTTTTGTCGGCTACTGTGAATTGACCAAAGGGTATCGTTTGATTGACCCTGAAACTCACAAACTCGTTGTTGCCTGTTCAGTCGAATTCCTTGAGGGTACTCCTGTCACAGCTACACATGAAATTCAACATCCTGGCACTGGTCAACTGAGACAGTTTGAAGTTCAGGAATCTGAAATTACTGAGCAATCTGATGTCAATGAATCGGACACTGAAGATGACACTGAGAGCGGTACCATTGATGATGACGATCCTACCTATGAGGATGCTCAATATCAAGAAAACTCTGAAACAACTTATGACGAGACGTTTTCCGACTCAACACCAGAGACTGATAGGACCCTGGGAGCAATCAACAATGACGGACTTCATGGGACTAATGCAGAAGATGAAAGAAGATATCCAACTAGAGATCGTAAGCAAAAAGAATTTCCAGATTTTGTTTCTTACATTTGCATGGATGGGGAACCTGATACATATCAGGCGGCTATTTCAGATCCTAATTCTAAAAATTGGAAAAATGCAATGAAATCTGAAATTGATTGTCTTATGAAAAATAAAACTTATATACTAGTTGATAAACCTAAAAATTGCAATGTTGTAAAAAATAAGTGGGTTTATAGGATTAAAAAGGGAGCTACTGGGGAAATTTTGAAATATAAGGCTAGACTGGTGGCAAAAGGTTGTAGCCAAAAATTTGGTACTGATTATACTGATACATTTTCTCCTGTTGTTAGTTACAGTTCATTGAGATTTCTTTTTGCTCTTGCTTGTGAACTCAATTTAAATATTCAACATTTTGACGTCGAATGTGCATTTCTTTCTGGAGATTTAAAAGAAAAAATATATATGGCTCAACCAGAAGGTTTTGTTAAACAAGGGGAAGAAAATAAAGTTTGTCTGCTTAAAAAGTCAATTTATGGGCTGAAGCAAAGCTCTAGAAATTTTCACCTTAAAACTAAAGAAGTTTTTCTAAACCTTGGTTTTAAGCAATGTGCCTATGAATGTTGTATCTTTTACAAAATTAATGGTGACTCGGTCATGATTATTGCGTTATACGTTGACGATTATATAGTCTTCCACAATAATCCTGAGGAATGCAAAAAATTGAAAAATAATTTGAAATCACATTTTGAAATTAAGGACTTGGGGACTGCAAAGCAGGTTTTGGGAATGACCATTGAAAGGTCAAAAGAAAACATTAAAATTCACAACAAGTTGTACATATTGAATTTACTATCAAAGTTTGGTATGCTCGACTCAAAGCCGGTAGGCACTCCTCTTCCGCCTGGTTTAAAATTGGAAAAACCTAAAAATTGTGACATGTCTATCCCATATCAGGAATTGATTGGGTCTTTAATGTACCTCAGTGTTACTTGTCGACCAGATATTGCTTATAGTGCTTCTTATTTGAGTCAGTTTAATACTGCTCATGACAAAACTCATTGGATTGCAGCAAAACATGTATTACGCTATTTGAAGGGCTCAATGAGTTTTGGTCTTGACTATCATGCAACGCATCAACCTTTGAAATTTTTTGTAGATGCTGATTGGGGAAATGATATTTCAGATAGAAAATCTTATTCTGGGTTTGTTGTTTTGATGTCGGGTTCAGCAATTCATTGGGAAAGTCGCAAGCAGAAAATAGTGTCTAGAAGCTCCACTGAAGCAGAATATATTTCACTTAGTGATGGTGCAAGAGAAGCTGTTTTCATCTATAATTTTGCTACTGATTTACTTGGTGAAATGCCAATTTGTAATATTTTGATACCTTCTACTGGCTTACAATTTTTCTGCGATAATAATGGTGCCATCAAAATGGCAGAAAGTGATGTTTCAAGCAAAAGAACTAAGCATATTCATATCCGTTACCATTATGTCAGAGATCAATTTGAGAATGGTATAATCAAGATTGATTATTTGTCCACTAATGAAATGTTGGCCGATTTTTTGACAAAAAGTGTTCCAAAGGCCAAACACTTGTACTGTTGCAGAGGCATTGGCCTGGATTAAAACTTGCTGTGAAGTTGGACAATCTTTCATATATTTGCAGTTCTTTGTTTTGTTTTTTTGGGTCATTTTGTCTCTTTCTAGTATGTAGAAAATTTCTTGTAATTGTCATTTTCTAGCTATATTGGATCGGTTTATGAAACTAAGGGAGAGTGTTGTAAATATTGTAGTTCCATCCCGATCCATGATATCATCAGATAGTAGCATCCATCTTATTCCTTTTCTATATTGGATATGTCTCTCTGTTCTTTATAGTTCGTTCTAATCATCCTGCGTTTCTTTTCACAATAAAACATAATATTAAATTTATGTCATGAAAGTGTTCTTTTCACTGATCTTCCACCAGCTCTACCAACACGTACGATAGGCATCGTTCCTACGAATCCAAAAATGTGAATTTGCAAGACAATTTTTTTTTCTTTAAATCATTCTTTATTACACCAAGTTTACAACTTATTAGCAATTTGGTTTTGATCTTATTTACTACGTGTAGCAATCGAAACAAGCTACAGAACTTGTTAATTGTTGAGTCAGATAACTGTTGAACTATTCATTACTTCACATTCACTGTGTTAGTTCGTGAGGCTTCCTTCTTTTCAATCTTCTCAGTAGGTCACTTACATCCAGCAAATGGACAGCTTCGATGTTGACATGACCCCTTAGTCGCTCTTGGTGGGCGATGGCAATTTTCTTGATAGTTTCATCGATAGATTCCACCTCTAGATCATGGTGAAGTCTATCATTCTGAATGTACCAGGGTGCATTAACTATGCTCCTGAGCACACTGTTTTGAAAGAGCTGAATAATTTTCCGATTGCTCTGAGCTGTGCAGCCCCACAGCTGCGCTCCATAAGTCCATACTGGCTTTAGGACTTGGTTGTACAGGGTTAGTTTATTTTGCACAGACAGTTTTGATCGCCTGCCCATTAACCACGACATTTTTCTGAGTTTAAGAGTCAGTTCGGTTTTTTTCTTCTTTACGTGCGATTTCCATCGCAGCTTCGCATCTAACGTCATCCCAAGATATTTCGCTTCGTTGGCGTAAGGGATGACTTTGCCATTGAGGTAAGCGGGCAAGTAGCTGATTATGCGGTTCGTGAAATTAACATGGACCGACATTGCCTCATTCATCCGCAAGGCAAAATGGGAGTGGAAGGACGCGTTGATCCTGAAGGTGAGCACTGGACTGTGGGTTAAGTCCACAGGTGTGGTGTGTATCAAGTTCTACGTAATACGTTAGTGTTAGCTGATTATCCATACCTGATGAAATTGGTAATCTGCCTTCCAACGTTAGGTTCCATTGATTTGATTTCATTAAAGTACGATTCGACGTTGACAAGCTCCAACAAATTTTCAACGCTGTTGAAAACAAAATTTTCTTCGAAAATTGGCTAACAGGTGTATGAGCTACATCTCAAAAACTAGACTTGATGACAGTCATGCAGTATGGTTATAAGAGCGAATGTTTGAAGAAATAACTGGTTTTATGTAAAGTGTGATGTGTGTAACATCTCATTCAAATATGGGCAATTTTAGTTAAATTCCTTTAAGTATGTCACCATTCGGTATGCATCAGATGTGGTGCTCTCTGACTAAAGATCGCTACAATAGTCTTCTTAAAGTTACATGTCATCTTGGAAAGAAAAGATTCTTCCAGCTAATTTCAGAAGAAAGGAAGCTTGTTCTCGGCCCAAAATGTTTAAAACTCGAATTTCCGAAAAATGTTCATACCAGAACCATATATTTATTTATGTATGTGTCATTCCAGACTACAAATATTGATAGAATTGAGATTAAAAGTTCAGATTTGCACAAAAAAATGTATCTTGGCTACGTTTGTAGATGGGCAGAATCGGGCCACTCTAGGGGGGGGGGGGGGATCACCCATAAATTCCAAAAATGAAACAGTCTGAATGACAGCTCATTTTAACGATTTTTCAGCGCTGAACACGATGGTGAAGTTAGAGTTGCGATATCTTATTCGGTTCTCAAACTGGAGGACATTGAAGATGAAGAAACGTGGTTGTTACTTGAGATGTTCTTCACGGTTCATCTGCTCTGATCTGATAACGGACATAGCAATTCTGACTTCACCATCGTGTTCAGCGTTGAAAAATCCATAAACTGCGGCGTTACTCTGCAAAAAAGGAGATACAATTTTTTATAAAACCAGCAAAATGGAGCCACATTTTACATAAAACCAGTTATTTCTTCGAAAATTCGCTCTTATAGCGAAGCTGCAAGACTGGATTTTGTTGGTGTCTGGGCAGTGTTATTGATAAATTATGAATTGATAAATTATTTGGAATCCATTTGAAGAATTTGGGGTTTTTACTTGTAACTACGAACAATTACTCGAAATTACCTCCTTTCTGTACACACGGATTTCGCAACGAGAAACTTGAAATCTCCACGTGATGTTTGAATCGGCTCTTCCTCAGTATAAAAATTAACCGGAAGTTCCGCCGATTCACGTTCACGTTGACGATCATTTAACGGCTCTTGAGAGATGGTCCGTATTGAGCTCTTTTTGAATGTGTACAGAAAACGATGTCTTTCCATTTAAGGAGGAGGATGTTATCATGCGATGGGAAGCTCCACTAACTCACAACTCCAATATTAGAGTTTTTGAAGACCACTTACGTGCTACGTAGACCCTGACTCCTCGTGGCCTTGATACGTTAAGACTGCAGTATATATGAGGATACGTTAAGACTGCATTCACTCGAACGCATCGCGTAGGTCATTCCACGAACACTTCTCGCCGCTGAGGGAATCACAAGTTAAGTGCGAGTCTCTCCAGTGTTTGTACATTCTCCTTCAAACAAAGGCGTACGAGATCGGTGGTTATTCATTTTTTGTTTGTTTCTATTTGTTGGTTTGTGCACGACGGAATGGATGTTGAGAAGTGAATTTGTGCAGCGCGGGGAACTTCACACAACGTACAAGTCAAGGGTGAATGATGAAGTATGAATAGTCCTAAATATACAGGGTGGATCTTAATGAACGTCCCACCCTTTTTATTTCGAGAGATAGCGAACAACTCATCGAAGTTTGTTTTTGTTCTCAACTTTGTTTTTTCAAATGGAAACCCCCATTTTATTGCAGATTCAGATTCTACGTAAAATTTCATGAATATTTTACTTCGACGACCTTTTTTTTTGGGCGCACCCAAGAGCGTTCAGAAGCGCCCAAAGTTGGACTGCCAAAATGTGCGTAATTTCGATAAGACGAAAACCCCCAGTGTGGCACATGAAATTTCATTATTTTTCGACACTGAATCACGTGGTGACATCAGATTTTTTATTGGACTTGATTAAACCGGGATAACAGCCTGAAACATGGCCGTTTTTAAGATAAATCACCTTATCCTGGCTCTATTATCTAATTATCTTGTTAAGGCCACGTGATTTATTTTCCCTCGCCCTTTCGAAACCCAGGCTTGGGACCGGCTAATTCAAAAAGAATCCTACTCCTCGATCATTTTTCTTCTAAAATAAAACAACAACAAATTCCTTCTATGTCATCAAAACTTTGAAGGGATAAAAGAGATAAAAAAGGAATTAAAGAGGAAAAATCAAGCAGATAAATTTTTCACAGCAGTCGTTCAAATTGACCACCGCTGTCTTCGAAAATTTATTCGCCTTAGAAGAATCTGACGTAGAATCTGAACCTGCAATAAAAAAGGAGGTTTCCATTTGAAAAAACAAAGTTGGCATGCGTAGCCTTCATTTGTGCGCATGCTTGGCGCACGATAATGTGATGAGTTGTTCGCTATCTCTCGAAATATCGATATAAAAAGGGTGAGACGTTTATCAACCACCCTGTATATGTAATCTAAATCAGATTATTAAATGATTTATTAAAATCAGTGCTAATAATAACATTGAATTTATTTGAATGGAAAGTTCAACTTCCCGACAAAATTGGTTGGTTCACGTTACAAGATACGTATTAACAGAAAATCAAATGAACGGGAAACCCCTTTTCACCGAATCTCATCAAGGAGAATATCCGCAATTGTCCTTAGTTGTCCTTACTTGTCCTTAGAGGAAGTGGTCTCGTGCGTTCAGGCTGCCCATTCGTTGATCGTCTTCTATTCATCTGAGTCAATTCGGTACCTTGAATTCCTCCATCCATATTTTCCCCAACGGTTCTGTAAAAACACACGAATGTTTTCAACATGCTGCTCAATTTAGTTTTAGTTGCGTGCTCTTTGTAAGAAAATTGATAAATATATCGGAAAATCCTGAACAGCCGTTGCAGTCTCCCATTATCGCTATCATGTCGCTATTTCTATGTAGAAAACTCCCTTAGAATTCGTGCCTTCTTGAGAAGTGAATATACTTAGTAAAAAGTAAAAATAAAGACACGACGAAGGCTTTTGATTCAATCCCTCGCTCAAATTTAATTGACGCCAATTGTACTGAATTATTATTATAGTCAGGCAGATATTTCTGTGTGCATGGGACTACCCTTTCTACCTTTCTACTACCCTTGCATGGGATTTCTCCCTTTCTTGCGATAACTCAATGGGAGATTTTCCCTACACTTGGCAACCCTTAGTCCCTGCAGGTATGTATTAGAGGGGAGGGGGCGCTCACCGACCTCAGCCCACTTTCACCCGTGCACACAGAAATATCTGCCGGACTATAGTACTGAGCTATTTATCCAGTCGAGAGCAGAGAGTAAATATTGGAAAATTTAGTTAGTGATCCTCGATCACTCATATTTTTGGTTCTATAGGGCATGATACTCGCGCCATTGTACTACGTTGTAGATGCAAACTGATTATAGGTGAAGTTATAGAGTTCACAGTTGATTAAGCATTGATCATTACAGGAACACTTGAGAGGAAGTTGAAAATAAAACCGCTTAAAATTTGACCGTTCTGATCGAGTGGTTCAAAACAAAAAATTGCAAACTTCATTTAAGTAAAACTAATTTTCTATTAGAAACAAGCTTGAGGAAGATCCTCTGTCACAAAAATAGTAATAATAATAATAATTGTGAAGAAAACTGCTACTGCACATCGATGATCAAAGAAAAGAAGTAGGTACTTGGCGGTTAAGTTAGATCAGTCAGTTGAACCTCAATTCGTAACTTCGTTAGCTCAAACCTCTCTGCAGAGAGTAGAAACAACTTGTGACTCTTCTAAACTATACACTGCCAGTGTGGTGGTCGGCGTATAAGACCAAGCAGCGAACACTAATAGCCACCTAGAAAACACTAATTAAAGTTGAACTTGAAAACTCGGTAAATCACGAAATGACGATGAAACTCTAGCTGCATCCAAATTTAATTAAAGAAAAATAAGCATTTTGTTAACAATTTTACAGACAATAATCCTAGTGAATATGGCATTGTCATCCATCCTCGACCCATGTTCAAGACTCTAGCTCATCATCCAAATTCAATTTGTTTAAACAAATAGGTATTGTTTTGACAATTATACAGCCAAGAAACCTAGTGAATATTGCCTTGCCATCCATCTTTGACACAATGTGTCTAACATGTCATGTTAGATATTTTAGTTCATCATCCAAATTTAATTTGTTTAAACAATTTCACAGACAAGAAACCGAGTGAATATTGCATTGTCATCCAGTTCTGACCTATATTTAAAACATAGTCCGAACTTATAAACCAAATTTCGTAATTTAAGCACAATGCTAATTGAGCAAAGTGCCATGGACTTGTTCAAACTTAAACTGAAATTGTTCGCGAAAGTTGCGTTTTTCAAGTTTTAGAACCCATTGAGCGGTTTTCAAAAGTTTCAAGGATCATCATTCGAAATGCAAACTCTCAAATTTTGTGGTGGTGGTGAGGGGGGGGGGGTATAATTTTTTAAGATAATAAACCAAAAGACAGGATTATTTTCTCTCGCAGGTTAACCATCAGAATTGAGCAATATATTGTTTGTCATTTTTACTCAAGGTGAACCTATTCATTACAGGTACACCTTACCTGAGCCGTCAGAGATTCGTCTGTCTTTCTTTCCTACGTTTTACAAATTGTTTTCTCTATCTCCGTACTTTATACGCTAAGAATTTGTTATGAAGCTGTAAGTTGTTACGGTTCCCAGCTCATGTTTACTATCGTGCGAACCTCTGAAACACAACATCGCTTCGAAAAAGTGCAAACGCGAGTGCAGCCGTGACTACTCGGTCGGCACAATGAACTTTGAGAGCGGCGGAGAAAAGCTGACGATCACAGAAATTATTTCAAGGGCGGAAGGCGATCTTTCAAAACATCAAGAACCACCCAGCGAATTGCGGAAGGAAATACGAGGAAATCAATCGGTGAATTATACAACACCATTAAAATTCTCTGCATGTACCTGCTCGAAACAAATGAGGCTGTTCAAGAGAAGGGTAAAAAACCCGACTGTTATGCAGCATGGCTGTAAGAGCGAATTTTCGAAGAAATAACTGGTTTTATGTCAAATGTCTCCATTTTACAGGTTTTATAAGAAACTTTGTCTTCTTTTTTCGGCCGAGTAACCCCTCTGTTTATAGATTTTTCACCGCTGGACGCGATGGTAAAGTCAGACTTGCCTTAGATCTCATTCCGTTGCCAGATTAGAGCGATCGAGACCATCACTGAGTAAGTCCCCCACCCGGAGTGGACCATTCTGGTCATCTAATACGAGTAGAAAGGACGAACAATATTTCAGTTCATTCCTCCAATCATTTCGTACAGTTATGTGTAATGTAGGTGATCTGTACAACAATTATTGAACCGTAAAAAGCCTTTAAAATGAGGTGTCACTTGTAAGACTGGTTCATTTTGGGAATTTACGGGTAATCCCCCCCCCCCCCATAAAACTCTCCAAAACCCCCTTCAGAGTATTCTTCAACGCTGAACATGATGGTGAAGTCAGGATTGCAATATCCTATTCCGTCGGGATGGATTTTTTGTGCAAATTTGAACTTTTTATCTCAATTTTATCGAGAGTTAGCGTCTGGAATGACACATACTGACATAAATATACATATCGATGGTCTCACGGCAACTTCCCACATCGTCATTAGGGCGACTTTTCAGCAGAGCCAAAAAACCATCGGTCAATGACTATGTTTACTGAGTAATTAAGTAAAGTAAATCGTGAGATTTAGTGTTACCTAACGTAGGTACCTAACTTATACTTAGTTGGATCGATCCGCCGGAGAAGACGCTTTGAATGGTATGCATAACTCATTTTGGCCAAAAGTGGCGATGTGGGGTGTTGCCGTGAGACTCTCGATACATACAGGGTGGGCCCAAACAAAAGGAAGATATTTTTAAGATTTATAGGAAATTTTATGCTGAATAAAAAAGTGTCAGTGAACATGGGTCCGCAAATGAGGCCTTGTATGACGAAAAATGTGTGGAAACATCCAGAAATCGTCCTTTTAGCCTCTTTTCATGAATTACTCCCAAATGGCTTCATGTCTCAAAATACGTATCTAAGAGAACCTTTTAGAGCATTAAACTTCGAGTGGAATGGGGCTACACGAGCGTTATTATCTTAATTTGATACCCAGGAATGATTATTTTCTTAAAAAGTAAATGTTAAAGTGTTAGTAAATCGTTTAAAATGAGAAATGCCACGAGTTGTGACAGTTGGGAAATCGGTGATACAAGAAAAATTAAATTAAATACAATTGAAATATTTGCGAAAATCCATCAAGGATTGAAATTGTTTTGACGTGGACAAATAAACTTTATGTATTTTAGTAAGCAACGCCACTGACTGGAACACTTTTATTCAGCATAAAATTTCCTATAAATCTTCAAAATACCTTTGTTTCGTTTGGGCCCACCCTGTACAAATGGTGGGTACCATGATTTTTGGTGTCTTTTGGCAGTGAATTCGGGATGGTCTGGAACCGATTTTGGTAGGAAAACCTTTTGGGAATTCGAGTTTTGAAAATTTTAGACCGAGAACAATAGCTTCCTTTTCTTCAAAAATACGCTAAAACAAACAAAATTGTTCATGATTTTATGAGGAGGATTTTTTCTTCCGGCCGGTCACTCAGGAAAATTATGAACCAAAAGAAAACCAATAACTTCCTAGCTATTAATAACTTCTTAGTTATTAATTGTAGTGCTGTACCTATTTAACGTTCTCACTGTCGCAAGCAGGAGGATTCGCGCTCTTACCTGCCCTTCTGCAGTGTGTCCGTGAAGATGTGAGCCGTCAATGTGCACAGATTCAGCGTGTGGTGTCTGAGTTGTGATGGTATACAACGTACGGGAGACACTGACCGTGTGAAAACTGAAATACCGTTCCAAGAGATGAGTTTCGGATCAAGTTCAAAGTCACTGGGACGACGGTCGTGCACTGACTTGAGACTCGTAAGACCGCGTATTTAGGTCTCTACGAAATGGTGGTAGCTAATTCAATGAGGGGCCGCGGTTATGTCATCATTTAAGCCTTCTTCGTTCTCAGTAACTTCATACGAGCTGTTCGTAAACCAAACACATTTACTCATTGGGATTACGTAACGTCGACTATTCCATTTCCTGTTGTATAATGCAAGTAACCAAGGGATCAAACAAACGTTAGTGACTCGAGAGAGGCGGCTCACGGATATGCATACTAAGTGTGAACCAATTAGGTAGTGCGGGTAAACCGCCCACGAATCGGCCACTTGAGCCTCATGACGCAAAAGCCTCCAGTCACGCTTTTCATCGAGTGAGCGGATTTTCGAATAAAACCACTCAATCTGCACTTCTGATTTTTACTACGTTTCTAATTCAAATATTGCCAACGTCGTTCGCCCTGTTATAAGCAAATGAGGTACCTCTACTTCTGCAGAGACGAAAAGTATCTCAGAACAAGAAAATTGGCACCTAAAAGCCATGTGTTTGAATCAGCTGCTCAAGTTGCTGCCGGTTGATTCACGCTCATATTGTGAATTTTTACCGCTTCTACATCTTAGCGCTCATTGTAAACGAACGGCTGGTCGTAAAACGCTCCAAACGGTCTTATAACATTCTCTGAATTGAACTGTATTTAAATTTGTGCCGAAAATGATACCCATCCGTTTGAAATTCTGATTCTACGTATCTTGAGACGTTAACTCAACAAAATTTGAAGGCGTGCACATCTATTTTAACTTTGAAAACGGCAGTGCGTGCACTCTTTGAGAACGTAAAATTAATAACATATATTCAAATTGTTTTCAAATTTAATTTTTAAACTTCATTTCAAAATAATTTCAATAGAATTTTTTTTTAACCCCGCTTTGGAAAACCTTCTCAAGTACATACGATTTATTTTAATTTCAGATGAATAGATCGATCGTAAAAATGCAAGTCAAGTCACTAGGCCTATGAACCAATATATCTTTGTCCCCGCACCTCTCCCAACAATAATAACACTTTTTGCGTTCTCGTTAGTTTCCAGGGGGTCTGAATTTGCCATTTCCCTTTTTTCCAATACAATATAGTAAGTAAGTAACAGGTCAACATTTGATCTACGCGAAATCACCAGAAGCGCTCATGTGCTCATATGGTTTTAGCTCATTTTTCTTCAGACTTTTGGATAATATACCTAATTAACATTCTTATCCCAAAACTCCTTCAAATGATCTTGAAATGACCTCGAATGTCCTTGAGAAGAGGTTGAATGTAAAAAGAAACGCCGTATTCGAATTCAGCGACCTCAAAAACATGCCCATGAAGATTTTAAGATTTTTTTCTAAGGTTTCTTCACCATTTAACCTTCAAATCACCTTGATCCTGAGGTGACCGGCCCTCTCATCGTAATCAGCGACCCCGAAAACCGTATGAGCACAAGAGCACTTCTGGTAATTTCGCTTTGATCAAATGTTGACTTGTGTAATCATAATTCACCAGTATTTTCCTTAAATTACACAAGTTGAATGCAAGAGAACCTAACAAGATGTACCTATAGTCCACAGCTCGAGATTTAGCCAACATCATAATGTGAAGTGGTAGTGATCATGAATGTTGATTCATGATATTACAACAATCATGGACATGAGAATCAACATTGAACCTCTTCGCAAAACGACGAATCACATCCCGCAGTGTGAAAACTGCCAAGGGTTCAACCATACAAAAACCTATTGCCCACCTGGCTACGTTACTGATGTGCAAACAGGACTTAGGTAGAAATTCAGTGATTCCCTAAATGCTCTTTATGCAGTAGAAAGAATTGAGTCGCTAAAAAACGTAGGTAAGCCCCCCCCCCCCCTCCCCTGGCCCATGTTGCGTATACCCCCTTTTCCCCAGCGGCTGTGCATTTGTCGATAACTCGAAGCATAAATTTTGGAATTTTATATTTTTTTATATTCAGGTATCAAATGATACGATACCGATTGTGTCAATACTCTTCATTCGTACCATCAATAAAAAATTTTATTTTCACACGATCCGAATACAGTAACAGTTTTCCTCATCAGGTTTGCCACGTAGCTATCGCCGGTTACACGGGAAATTGACCAGAATTCGGTGGTGTAAAAAATCGATCGTGTTATTCGGACACGGTAGAAATCTAAAAATAGTTGTGGAGGTTGATAAGAAACAGCCGAATCCTCCTAATGAAACCTAAAGTTTATTCTTATAAAGACAGTGTATTCTCGGACTTGGTTTACGTGCGGTAGAGCTTTTTTTCCAACGTCGACGAACGCGGCTGAGGAAATTTCTTGCGAACTTCCTGTGCGTGAGTTGGTACCTACATCGTGAATTACTTACGATACTCGTACTCAGATGAATCAAAGGTACCTTATTCTCAACAAACAACCTTCGCCACAGCCCCTGTCGTCGAAATGGTTTCATTCGCTGTTTTAGTTGTTTTAACCATTTCAGCTACTCAATATTCTTTTACCCTTGCAGTGAGTATCGAGCAATATTTTCTCTCTTACTGGTCCAAATGAGTCTTGACGAAAATTGCCAACGTTAGACGACGGACGAAGAAATCGTTATTCGATTTTTGGAGCCTACGTAAGTACCTCGGAACATAACTCTATAAGTTTAGAAGAAATAGAAATTTCATGAATAACACTGGTCTACAAAAAAAGTGACCTGAAAGTTGCCGGCCGCATTTTATCATGGGCTAGATTTGTAGGAAATTTCATGCTGAATCCAAATATGACCCCAATTTCTTTTTCAAATTGATTCAAACCCTCCAAATCCTCCAAAAACCTACTAAAAACTGCAAAAATAGAGTTTTTCGTCTATTTTTCACATATATTTTCGTTTTTGTTGACTCCAATGGACCTGTCAAAAATAATCGAGGGCAACCTTCCGAAAGTTTACACTCTCTTGCGTCGAATGAGACCAACCGGATCGCTCAAAAGTTGTAATTAGCGACGTGACGATTTTTTAACGCTTGACAAATGGAATTGACTTCGTAATAATTACTTCAATCAATAATTGATTGAATTCTTAATTAAATGGGATCTCCTGTCTCTTTGAATTTGTCTTCAGAATGATTGCGGTTTCCAAAGACAAATTCACAGAGACAGGAGATCCCATTACGAATTTCGAGACCATTACACCATATTTCGCTAAAATCAATTCCATTTGTCAAGCGTTAAAATCGTAACATCGCTAATGGAAAAACAAGGATCTTGTGCAAGATTTAGTAAGCACACAAATACTACAGCGGACTTTGTCTTACGTGGTCGGATACTAGTACGTTTACCTCAAACATGTTTTAGCGAATTTCGAAGAGAAGGTCTGTTGTTCACGGTCCAACATTTTTAAAAGTCGAATTTCCGAAACATTTTGATTCCAAACTCCGTTCCAGAAAATCCTGAATTCACTATCAAAAGACACCAAAAATCATATGTATATGTATCCATGTAAAAGATTGCGCAGAAATTCCCGTCGGGAGGTAGGAATTTTTCACTCAACAACCCTCAATTTCACGTGAAAAAAAAACCCGCATTTTCCGACGGAAAAACGAAATTCTCTCCCTGATTTTCCAATGTAAATTCAAATGAGAGGATACCGTTGGAAAGCTCAGCTTTTTAGCTAACTTTTGCAGTAACAGTACAAAAGTTTCAAGTAGGAGTGGTAGTTTTACAGGCGATTGAAAAAAATGGACATTTTTCCGGGATTTGAGAATTTTTTCTTTTTTGGCTGATTTTTTTTTACCCACTAAACCTGAGCAAAAGATTTTGTTTTGGCACCAGAGAGATAGAAAATTTAATGTTCTTTCCAACGGTACCTCAGATTTGAGAATTTCTGTGGAAAATAAAGGGTTTTCCAAGATACTTTGGACAATACGTTTTCGTGTCGTAAGGTCAAAAACACGGAAAAATAATTAAAAAGTAGTGCGGGATTTTGTAATGATTTTCACTTACAACCGGCCCGTTTCTAGGGAAATGTATCGCCGTTAGTTTTCATCCCACGAAACTCGTTCGCCACTCGTTGACAAGCCCTCAATTTATCCGTAAATTATATACTGCCAAAAAAGCTGTAAAGACAAACTTCATGATTCAACGATCGGTGAGGGCAAGTTAGTGAATCATATCTAAAACTAAATGCTTGCATACGAGTCTGCAACACATTGGGACATTTTATGTCAATATGTAACAAAACAACGAATCCCAGTTTCCTATACGACCAACTTTGTTTGGATGTAGTATTATTTTAATGAAAACAGAAATGTAGGTAACCCCAACCTCAAGCAATTGATCACAAAACAAGCACAACTATTTATAACATAAAAATATATATAAGTCTGACATAAATACCAAGAACAAATACGCAAGAAATGCGTTATAATTGGAGAGCTTTCGATCCAATGGAGAACGATTTTTGTCCGATGAAAACTACAGAAGTTTCATTTCCCTAGCAACGGCTTGGTTGTAAGTGAAAGTTATCGTAAAATGTAGGTAACGCTTTTTGAGGACACTTTTTCGTGACAGATTTTTATTTTAATGTGCCAAAGCAAACACATAAAATGTCAAAAGTGAAAAAACTCGGGTTTTAAGTGGAATAAAAACTATGAGTCAAAGGCCATTTTTAGTCACAAATTAGTTGTAGAATTCACCCCCGGCGGGATGATAGGGTGTTTAATTTCGTGACGGTCACAGGCTACGATTCTATAGCTAATTTCTGGTGAAAAATGTCCCGTAGGCATTTTTGTTACTCTGTTAAAAATTGGAGTTTTTGCTATTTTAAGACTTTTTCCGTGTTTCCGACTTTATCACACTAAAATAGCCGTAACTCCCTTGATTTACATGAAAATTCAAATCTGATTACACCGTTGGAAATAACACAACATTTCCTGTCCCTCTAATGAAAACAAAATTTTGTTGAATCTCTAAAACGGGTGAAAATGAACTTGAAAAGGAAAATTTGTCAAATCGCAGAAATTTCCACTTTTTTAAACGCTCATAACTCCTATAATCCGGCACGAGAATTTTAGTTTGTAGCTTGTAGTCCTAATTCTGCAATGAAAACATATTTTACCTGACGAGTCAATGATTGGTGAAAAACCGGACTTTCCTCTGAAAAACCACGTTTTTCTGGATTCAAACGTGATTTTCTCCCTCGATATTGCATTGCAAAATTTTTTTGCTTATACCACTCGAAAGCTGACATTTGGGCGCTAAATTTAGGAAGACAGGTTAAAATTCTCGTGCCGGATTATAGGGGTCTATGAGCGTTTGAAAAAAGTGGAAAAAAGTAAATAAAAATTGCTACAAGACATTATCGACCAGAAATTAGCTCTAGAATCGATTCTTAGCCTGTGACCGTCCCGAAATGAAACACCCTGTATAAACGGACGATAATTCTCGATAGAATTGTGATAAAATTTCAAGTTTGGTCAAAAAATCTGTCCAGTTAATCGAATGGTCAAGTTCGTAGATGGGCAGAATTTGGCCACTCTAAGGGGTGTTTAGGGGAGTTTTAAGAGGGAAAAATGTCTCATAAGTTCCAAAAGTGAAACAGTCTGCCAAGTGACACCTCATTTTAAAGGTTTTTAAAGGCTTCCGAAAAGTAGGCAAAATTGACTAGCGAGTTGCTGACTCATCCATTAGAGAACATCAGCAACACGAATATGAAACCTGAACGATCTACAACCGGAAATAAGATATTATTATTTGAGGGGTTTTATGTTTTGCCACCGACCATTCAATGTTGGGTTTTGATTTGAACAATTCAACTATATATATTCGACTTTAAATCTTATTCCGTTATCTTGGAGCACTTTGAAGATGAAGAAACGTGGTTGATACTTAAGATGTTCTTCGCGGTTCATCTGCTCTAATCTGATACCGGAATGAGATATCGCAATTCTGACTTCACCATCGTGTTCAGCGTTGAAAACTCTATAAACTGAGGTGTTACTCGGCAGAAATTTGCTATAAAACCCGTAAAAAGGAGACATTTTACATAAAACCAGTTATTTTTGCGAAAATTCGCTCTTATAGCCATGCTGCATGACTGTGGATTTTTCGTTATTGAATTAATTACTTATTGTATTGCATTGAATTTGTGTTTTGAGCGATTCCCACGTTAAACAGATCTTAGTCTATCACTTTGAAACGTATTTCTTAGGGGAAAACGGTCTGGCAAATTTCATACCTACAGACTCATGTCCCACAAAATTTGTTATAAATCCGTAAAAAGAAGACGTTTTACATAAAACCAGTTATTTCTTCGAAAATTCGCTCTTATAGCCATGCTGCATGACTGTAAATTTTTTGTTATTGAATCATTTGCTTATTGTATTCCATCGAATTTGTGTGAATTTTGCAGTATTGATTCGTGTTTTGAGCAGTTCCCACGTTAAACAGACCCTAGTCCATCACTTTGAAACGTATTTCTACGTATTTCTTAGGGGAAAACGGTCTCGCAAATTTCATACCTACAGACTCCTGAACCCACAAAATCGCCGCCTCGCCGTCGCTATGATATCAAGTTCGAAAATCATTTTGTTTAATAGTACAAAAGTGAAATACCGGCGAAGTCTTCAGTGACGTGATGTGATGTTGGTCGACTCAGATCGGAAGTCGAGCGGGTGGCGGGAAGGCAGCGAGTCTGACGAGTTCTGCCCTCTGTCGAGTTGGCGCATTATCGATCGATTGTCCGCTAACCTGAAAACTTCACTTCAGTCGTTGGCCCGCTCACTGAAAACTTCCTCACTGAAAACATGGTACGTTTCTCATCTGCACTACACCGCACGTTGTTTTTGTTATGTTTCGTCTCGTCAAAAACACCTTGAGCGAGTTTGTCGAGACGTTTGGTCACTCGCGGAAGGAGCCTTCACAATCAGCTGAAACGATCAGTTGTGTTGGGAGGATCTTGTTGACAACGTCAGCGACAAAAACAAACTCGGTTATCATAAGCCAGCTAAACAAGGAGCGAGATGTTTACTTTGTTCACTATCCGTTAGACGTCTAGACGCCTTCTTCTTAATTCTTGGTAAACATCAATAAAATCGCTGAAAGGATTTTCAAATAGAACCCAAATAAACCAACTTAAGTAGAAGCATTTTTCGAAGATTTCGCAGCATTTTCTGAATAGACAACAACATCTTGAATCCCGACTCGAAGGGTGTAAAAGGGTTTAACGGCCTCCCAGAAGCTTTAAGATTGGAAATCCTTCAGTGGGAGTGCTCGGTACAGAGGAAACTCAAAAATCATTTTGCTGGATAATTGTGTCAAAAACTGTATCTTCGCTGTTCTCTGTTGTCCATGGGTAATTTGATTGTATGTTTGCCAAATAGTGTATTCAAGTGAAGTACAAACGCTTTCTTTTTTTTCCTGTGAGCGAATTTCCGAAGAAAATGAAGCTATTATTCTCGTTCCAAAATTTTTAAAACTCGAATTTCCGAAAAATATTCATACCAAAATCCGTTTCAGACCATCCTGAATCCACCGCCAAAAGACTAAATTATTTTAAGAGGGGGGGAATTAATTACCCATGGATTCCCCAAATGAAATAGTGTGACAAGTGGTTCTGTGGGGCATCTGAAATCTGAAGATAGTGCACCTGATCAGCTGTGTGAGCTCAGAGGCTATCTTCTGAATCACTCATCACGGCTGTTTTGTGATGAACACGTCACTATTCAAAAAATACGAACACAGCGAGACCTTGAAAGTGCTATGATTAGAGATTATGCCACCCATGCAGAAGAGATTAAAACCCTTCGCCCTTAGGCACAGCGAAGGTTTACCTATGCGACGAACGTAGGTGCCTTGAATAGCAAGAACGCAGCCCTGAAATCGCTAATATGTATAAAAAGTTGAAATCTATTTGTCCAAAGTTGAAATCTATTTGTCAAAAGATTAAATTTATCTGTCAATAGTTGAAATCTATTCGTCGAAAGTTGAAATCTATTTGTCGAAGGTTTAAATTTATCTGTCAAAAGTTTAAAATGAAATAAAAAGTTCTTAGAATTAGTCAAGGAATAGGTACGTATTAAGTTGTTCAGATTTTTTCTGAACATTAAATGTTCAAAAGATTTTAAATATTTAGAAAAAATCTGAAGAAATTCATACGTATTCTTTGATTAATTCTAAGAACGAAGTTGATCCTTTTTCTGTAGAAAAAAAAAAGAAAAATCACAAAATTGTAAACCTTATTTTTTAGGGATTTTGTAACTCGAAAAGTATTAGCTCAACGGAAAAATGTTAGGAAACAAAAAGTTCTTAGAATCAGCTAAGAAAAACGTGTGAACTGTTTCAGAATTATTCGAGAATTTTAATTTGATTTGACCTTCAAATGATCTGTACCCCGACCAGATGAGGTCAAACCGACCGCGGATTCGTATTCAGCGACCCCAAAAACATAGGTAAAGATATACAGGGTGTTCGGCACATGGTGTAAAAGAAAAAAATGGGTAAAACTAGACTGAAAATGGAGTAGAACGCCGCCAACCGCACCTTTCTAACTCAATCCGTTCCCAAGATATGATTAAAGGTTTTTTGGTTTATTATCTTCGATGAATCGCCCAAAGAAAAATTTGTTGGAATCGCCCAAAGAAAAATTTTTTTTAACCCCCCCTCAAAATTTGTTGGTTTACGTTTTTTAGGTACTTTTAGTATAACTTATTTTTCAATAAGTAAATTTAATTTAATTTTTTAGTAACAAAATTAAATAAATAAATAATGGGAAATCCCCTACAGTTTCAAGATACGTAGATTCAGAAAATCGAATAAAAAAAACTCTGCAAATTCTTGACACAACGGTTTATTATCTTCCTTGTGCAGATCACCCTTCTGTCTATACCAGACTGTATTGCAAATCGGCACCATACCATATTCTCACCGTACTCATACATTACCATACGAATTTCTTTGCTATCATACCATACTGTATTATACCAAATCATACATACAATAATATACCATACCATACTCATACCATGTCATACAAACCGAGTGAATATTGAAATGTCATCCTTTTCTGACCTATATTTAAAATTTCAAGTATCTAGCTCATCATCAAAATTTAATTTGTTTAAACAAATAGGTATTATTTAAACAATTTTACAGACAAGAAACCGAGTGAATATTGCATTGTGATCCAGTTCTGACCTATTTTTGAAATTTCAAGTCAATAGCTCATCATCAAAATTTAATTTGTATTATTACAAAAAGGTATTATTTAAACAATTTTACAGATGAGAAACCGAGTAAATATTGCAATGTGGTCAATCCCCGACTCACGGTTAAAATTTCTAGACTTTAGTTTACCGGGAAGATGAAAAAAGGTAGTTTTATTCTGGGCGTCTGGGGGTTGGGTCACATAACGGCCGTTTTCGACGCGAATGTTTAGTGTTTTTCCTAAACCTTTGCGCGCTCACTGTGAACGAACGGCTGGTCGCACAAAAATCCAATTGGTCTTAAAAGATTCGTAATTTTTCAGGTCATTCAAAAGTGAACTATACATTGCACGGTTCAGTTGAATATTTGGAGATATGACATTGTCGAAATTTTAAATTTCGTTTTGAACCCTTTCCCCTTGACCTAGGGTTATGAAAAGTTTCGAGGATCATTGTGGGGCTGGTCCAAACCCAGAAACCAAATTTCGTAATTTTAGCTCAACGCTAACTGGGCAAAGTGGCGCGGACGGCGGACGGTGTACGGGGGACGGCGTACGGTGTATTTTTTTTTATTCGATTTTCTGAATCTACGTGTCTTGAAACGTAAACCAACAAATTTTGAGGGGGGGTTAAAAAAATGTTTTCTTTGGGCGATTCCAATGGTTCATTATCGAAGATAATAAACCAAAAATCCGTCCGTCCGCCGTACGCCGTCCGCGCCACTTTGCCCAGTTAGCGTTGAGTTAAAATTACGAATTTTTTTTTATGGGTTTCGACCAACCCCACAATGGTCCTCGAAACTTTTCATAACCCTAGGTCAAGGGAAAGGGTTCAAAACGAATTTTGAAATTTTGAAAATTTCATATCTCGAAAAATTCATATGGAACGGTTTTTTATTTCATTTTTAGATAGAGTTTGTTCCGTAGAATTTTTTAAGACCATCCGCAGCTTTGTACGACCAGCCGTTCGTTCACAATGACGGCTCAAAGATTGTGCCCCACAACACGATCATGAATCAAACTGTTGAAATACAGGTCCATTTTCATACTAACAAGCTCTTTGGAACATCATATGGCTTAAGTGATGTCGAGTTTGTTGTTCTGAGGTGCGTTTCGTGCTACGGAAATGAAGGTAATTTCGAATGTTTGTTGGTAGGTACTTCTTTTATAGAAAAATTATTACCGACGTAGTATTAAAAACCCCAGAATTATATCGTATTAATTAATCATAATTAATAATAATTATTATTAATAATAAATACGAATTATTAATACCTAACAATAAATTATAATCATTTTAAAATGATATTCACTAGGTACTTGATAAAATTGTTAAAAATTAGTGATAATTGATAATAATAATTAATCTAACATTTAGGATCTAGACATTTAGACCTAGTGATCTAGACAGAAGGGTGATCTGTACAAAGAAGATAATGAACCGTTGTTTCAAATCTGAAATACATGGAGCTTCAACTGGCTTTTTACGTTACAGAAGATTAATGGGATCAGCCTTGATACCTTGATCATAGTTGTGTTGTGTGATACGTGTCACCTACATCATTACGTACTTTTGACATTTTATGTCTTTACTATGGCACATAACTCAAAAAGTGTGACATTACGGTGTGACGAAGAAAGTGTTATGAAACATTAAATATTTTCAGAAATTTTCTAATGATTTTCACGTACAACCGATTCGTTGCTACGGAACTTTAACTTCGCCAGTTATCATCGTACAAAAATCGTTCACCACTCGATGGATAGCTCTCGATTTACCTAACAATATTACGTTAACCACTGCGGTGTGCGTGGCCGACAAGCTGCGGTATGAGCGTGATTGTTTAAATAATTGTTTACAAACAGGTGATCATTCTCAATAATTTATATAACAATTTAAAAAAAAAAAAAAAAAAAAAAGAAGTACGTGGTGTGGGTGTGGGAGGGGGCGCAAAGACATGAAATGTCCCTCGTGGTTGCGTACTTGTAGGCATTGACGTACAAGTTGGCCTCCTGCCAGCCGTCTGACGTCATAGGCTCGTGCGTCATAGGCTCTGACGTACTAGTTGGCCTCCTGCCAGCCGTCTCACGTCATAGGCTCGTGCGTCATAGGCTCTGACGTACTAGTTGGCCTCCTGCCAGCCGTCTGACGTCAAAGGCTCGTGCGTCATAGGCTCTGACGTACTAGTTGGCCTTCTGCCAGTCGTCTGACCTCATAGGCTCGTGCGTCACAGGCTCTGACGTACTAGGCCTCCTGCGAGCCGTCTGACGTCATAGGCTCGTGCGTCATAGGCTCTGACGTTCTAGTTGGCCTCCTGCCAGTCGTCTGACGTCATAGGCTCGTGCGTCATAGACTCTGACGTATTAGTTGGCCTTCTGCCAGCCGTCTGACGACATAGTTTCGTGCGTCATAGGCTCTGACGTAGTAGCCCGCCGGTCGCTTGTGTTCTGACGTGATCTGAGGGAAAGAGTGAATCAAGGGAACAAATTTTTCCCCTTGCTGTCTGGACTCGGTCCTGTTTCTTTCGATTATGAGTCGAGTACTTAACCTCGAGACCAGAATTGATTGATTGATTAATTGATTGATTGATAAGATTTTATTGGCATAAAGTATAGGTTCCCAACCTGGGGTACGCGGTACGAAATTTTGTGGTTTCTGGGTTTGGTCCAGCCCCACAATGATCCTCGAAACTTTTCATAACCCTAGGTCAAGGGGAAGGGGTTCAAAACGAACTTTGAAATTTCGACAATGTCATATCTCTAAAAATTCTCATGAAACGGTGTAATTTTTAGTTCACTTTTGAATGACCTGAAAAATTACGAATCTTTTAAGACCAATTGGATTTTTGTGCGACCAGCCGTTCGTTCACAGTGAGCGCGCAAAGGTTTAGGGAAAACACTAAACTTTCGCGTCGAAAACGGCCGTTATGTGACCCAACCCCCAGACGCCCAGAATAAAACTACCTTTTTTCATCTTCCCGGTAAACTACAGTCTAGAAATTTTAACCGTGAGTCGGGGATAGACCACATTGCAATATTCACTCGGTTTCTCATCTGTTAAATTGTTTAAATAATACCTTTTTGTAATAATACAAATTAAATTTTGATGATGAGCTATTGACTTGAAATTTTAAAAATAGTTCAGAACCGGATCACAATGCAATATTCACTCGGTTTCTTGTCTGTAAAATTGTTTAAATAATACCTATTTGTTTAAACAAATTAAATTCTGATGATGAGCTAGATACTTGAAATTTTAAATATAGGTCAGAAATGGATGACGTTTCAATATTCACTCGGTTTTTATGACATGGTATGAGTATGGTATGGTATATTATTGTATGTATGATTTGGTATAGTACAGTATGGTATGATAGGAAAGAAATTCGTATGGTATGGTATGAGTACGGTGAGAATATGGTATGGTGCCGATTTGCAACACAGTCTGGTATAGACAGAAGGGTGATCTGCACAAGGAAGATAATAAACCGTTGTGTCAAGAATTTGCAGAGTTTTTTTCTTCAGAAAACCACGTTTTTTGCCATAAAAACCCACATTTCTTCACTTTAAAACAACTTTTGGTTTTTCCAATTTTTAACCACATTTTTGGATTCAGCGTTATTTTCTACATTCGCCCAATCCACGTTTGTAGTCAAAAACGGACTCCTAAGGACCGCAATTGCAGTTCGAACATTAAATTTTTGAAAATACATGTACGTTACCTGCATTTCAAAAAAAACGTGCTGGAAGCTGGCAAAACTCATGAAAACTTGCAAATTTCATCAGATTTCTAATGGTATTGCCTTCTTTGCGATTCCTTATCGATTTCATGGAGAAATTCAAGTTTGAATGCGGAAAAACAGTAGGCACCTACAAAAATACGAGAACCTACCAGAAAATTAACAAACGGATTCTCAATTTTTTTTTTTTTTTTTTTTTTTTTGTGTTTGCCGTTGTACGTTTGCCGTTGTATGATTCAGATTGATAATTTCTATGATATCACGGCAAAATTTCATGGGCTTTCTCTAATAAGGGGAAGAATCTTGGAAGTAACCGCTACACTGTAACAAGATCTCTCATACGATGTTACGGTTAAGTGCCAGACTTGTGTGCGAAGCCATGGGGGCCAATTCGAAAATACTTTGTAAGTATGTCCCTCGCGACAACAGCCACCCTCGTCATCGCATTTGTCTTTCATTTTTACCTTGTTTTATTTTAACCGCCTTGCTTTGTATACTAAACTCATTAAAACGACCTCACAATTACAACGAGGATTAAATGACATTTTCAGGGCAAAATAAAATTTTCATTTTATTTTGAAAATAAAATGAAATAAAATAAAACTCTAGAATCCGTTTGTTAATTTTCTGGTAGGTAAGTACTCGTATTTTTGTAGGTGCCTACTGTTTTTCCGCATTCAATCTTGAATTTCTCCATGAAATCGATAAGGAATCGCAAAGTAGACCATACCTTCAGAAAACTGATTAAATTTGCAAGTTTTCATGAGATTTGCCAGCTTCCAGCACGTTTTTTGGAAATGCAGTTAACTTACAAGTATTTTCAAAAAATTAATTTTTTTTAAATTGTCAATGTTCGAACTGCAATTGCGGCCCTTAAGAGTTCTTTATCACGAATGGGCATTAGGCGTGTGTAGAAAATAACGCTGAGTCCGAAAATGTGGTCAAAAGTAGAAAAAATTGTTTTAAAGTGAAGAAACTTGGGTTTTTATGGCAAAAAATGTGGTTTTCTGAATAAAAAAAAAAAAACCTTTAAAAATTCATATCTTGGGAACGGATTGAGTTAGAAAGGTGCGGTTGGCGGCGTTCTACTCCATTTTCAGTCGAGTTTTACACATTTTTCTTCTTTTACACCAAGTGCCGAAGACTTTTTTTTTTTTTTTTTTTTTTTTTGTGGGGTTGTGCTATTTAGTTGAAGAACATGTAATTTTGCCGTTATAAACTACTTAAATGTTTTTCTTCAAGTACCTAAGAAAAGACCAAAAATGTCATTTACATGTCAAGAGGTCTAACAAGTAACTGATGTGTAGTTAATTACATTTCTGTTTCACGTTGTTAATTTCTGTGTTACTTGCCCATTTCCGGCTTACCTTCCATAGTATTCCCAAGCATTTTTGCGCATTTGTCGTCCTTTTCTTTTTGTACCAATCTCAAAAAAAAAAAAAAAAACCAGAACCAAACTTGAGAGAAATGAATTATTCAAGTAGGTAGAGATTTTATGTCCATCTGTATCCATTAGGGTACTGGAAAAAGTAATCAATCGTCGCTGTAGGAGCAGCATGGCGTAACTCAATATTTTCCCGTTTTGAGGTTTTGAGCCTTCTACATTCAAATTTTCGCGCCGGATCCAATAGAATGCGGTCAAATCGTCAATGAAGTATCCTGGCGTATCTAAAACTGGTTGATAACATGGCGTATCTCTTTTTTTTTCTTTTTTTTTGTCTCCTATAAAATTGGAAATTTTGAGATACGCCACGTTGCTCCTACAAGGACGCAATACCAGTAGTACCTAGTATCGAAAAGCAAGATTCGATACCAAAAGTACCCGGTATCGAAAGGAAGTAATCGATACTTTACCCATATCGAAAAGTATCGCACATCCCTACTCAATGACTAGTTGGCTCCGGAGCTCTGTTGCGCATATCCACTAGCGCCTCTCGCGGCCAAACGGTCAACCTCTACCTCTTGTCAGTTTCTCCGTTATCTCTGCTTTGTTATTTCCAATGTGTTTTTTTTTTCGCATGAAATAATTGCAGTCAGTAATCTATGTGAAAAGTGTCCATAAGAGTTTGCTAATCGACGTTATCTTTCACAACATGCAAGTCGCAATCAAGCCCTAAGCAACAAAGTTTTCCGGTGTTACCTCTGCAAGTTTGAAACGAAATTTAAAAATTTTCTCCCTCTCCGTCGTCTTCATGATGTGGTATTCCCAGCGTATGCTACCTACCGATCTTATTTTACCTACCGGGTGAGTTCTCTCTGTCCAACTAATCTAAGTGTAGGTAAGTGATCTGTGGTTTGGGGGATGTATTCGCTTTTGTTGTGTTCGGTGCTCGGTGGTTTGATGTTGTAAAATGGATTTTCCGACTATTGAATAAGTAAACCAGAGTTAACTTGTACAATTCTCCCCAAAACGAACATTATACCGCTCCCCCTTTCTTTATCAAATTTCGTATCTGTCTGCACGGTCAGGACTTGATTGCAGTCGCCTCCTCGTTGGCAAGTCCTGGATGCTGGCTTATCGTTTCACGAGTCAATTTATTGTAAGTTCAACATTCTACAACATCGTTCTATCTAGACAATGACACGAAACCTTCCCCTCCACATTTTTCTCGCCTGTCCTCATGTCCCTGACTTGAGCCTCATTTCATCTGATCCTGATAGAACCGCCCCTGCAGAAGTGCTCGCTAAAACCTTGTTAACCGTAGTATGAAAAAATCCACAAATCCACTTACGCCAAAGCAACGAACTGTGGTTGAGCTCGGTCCCATTTTTATTTTATTTTTAAATATTCGCTCGAGTAGGGTCATCTCTATAACATTGACTGTGGCGCCACTATCTAATTGGCACTCAATGGGCTTGACATCTTCTCCGATTTAGAGGTCGAGATTCGTAACCCATAATCTCCTAGGCTTGGAATCTCCGATGAATTGTGTGGAATTTAGCAGTTTGGTCACCTGAGTTGTATGCTACATTAACATGCTACATGGGCATTACTCCCCAGAGGTATACAACGGCACTATTATAGCACTTGTATCAGCGTAGCCCAGCCTTATTCCCCAATGTCCACAAACGTTTCGGCAGGATATCTCGATTTTCAAGATCGTCACTCCTCCCAAATTTCGAAGGGTTGCTCAATAGGCCCATACCATACCATAGGTTTCAATTTAAAAAATGCCAAAAGCAAAATCGCTTTAAAAAAACATTATTTGGCCATGTACCTACAAGTAGGAGTTAGGTAGAAATTCAGATATTCCCACTGATTCCCTAAACCCTCCATATGCAATAGATAGAATTAACTTTGTCTGCGAAATTCCATCCACTTGTCCATATAAATTAGGTTAGGTTATGGCGTGAATAAGGGGATGATCAATCGCTCCCAAAGACAATATTTAGAAAAAATACAATTAAAAAAAAGAAAAAAAATCTAAAAGTTGGAAAATACTGCTGTATTTTGTAGAGCGTATCTTGTAGAGTGGAGTAACTTAGAACACGTGGGGTAATTTGGCCATGTACAAGTAGAAGTTCAGTGATTCCCTAACCCCCCCCATATGCAATTTTGAAGTTAGCGCCCTCCAGCTGGTAACATCCTTTCATGAGTATAAACTTTCCAAAATCTCCGAGGTACTTGAGACCCCCGAACCCCCTTATTTGGTGGTCCAGTTGGGGGATCCCTCGGTAGTGTCTCCTTCCACTCAGAGAACACTGTCGATTTCAGTGCATTGGAAACGGATTGGCGTTTTTGGCCCACCGAATGAAGAAATCGCTCATATCGAGTACATTTGGATCAATACACTAATAGGGTTTGGGCATTGAAGAAACGTCATTAGGAAACGTAGGATTTTCACATAGGAACCAAACCGACAATCAGTCTATTGATAGAAACGCTACATATGCGTTCAAATTCTTGTTGTTGAATAAATGAAAATTGCTGTGTCAAAATAATCATGAAATTGGGTATCGCACACACAGTTTCTCCGTAGGACCACACCTGAATGGTCTAAAACGTGTTTTATCTAGTTATTATAGATGCTTAAACAAAGTTGTGATAATTTATTTATCGAGATGGTCTTTTAATCAATAAGTACAATCTTCAATTTTACAGTACGGCTTCGTCAATTACGCTTTGGAACTTCTCGTTCTTCGAAAATTCGGGGAAGAAACATGGGACCAAATAAAGTGAGTATTTCGTAGTGGAGTTTATTCGTTTGTATAATTTATCATTATTCAATTCATCATTGCATGACATTGTCTGTAGGTCATCCCGAATGTATAAGTTGTTTCAAATTGTGACCAAGTCCAGTCCAAAATTTCATAGAATGAGATAAATAATTTCTCTCATTTTATGAAATTTTTATTGCAAGAGAGTATCGTAGAATCTGTAAACATTTTCTTCAGATAACGAGGCTGGTTTGAATGCACATCGTACTCCTACGTAGGGTGATGTAAGATTGGGTTCCACTGATAACAGGGAAACAAATGGGTTTCCTATTCCCATTCACTCTTTTGCTCTCCAACCCCTTCTGCTCACTCTCGAACACAAAAATACAGCGTAAAACGGAAAATTTAATCAGGTCT